>JAVIWB010002861.1:0-38720 GCA_031893035.1 Dermolepida albohirtum | reverse complement strand
ATTCGTATCAAATTTATTCATGAATACCTTTAAGATTCTGATCAAATTAAATAGAGTGTTAGATAAGATTTAATCATAGATGAACAAACAGAAGTTCTAAAGTTCTAAAGTACTAGTAAACTAGTACAACTAAAGTGTGAATTTTAAAGGGAATAATAAAACTATCAATCCATTATATTTACATCATTACTTCGCGGAAATTTATACATGAGAAACATTAAAAAAAATTAACGAGAGGTGTTCCTCTGTTAAAAGATTAATACATCTATAAACACTGATCCTCTTGCTAAGATGTATTTCATAACTATCATATATCCTTCCATTCGCCCTTTATACTACTTTATGTTTTGTAGTCTGAAAGAACATTCAGGCAAAGCATGTCCAAGTATTGCGATAGTCTGTTATATAATATGATTACAGAGTATTAATTCAACGATGAAATACAGGGAAGGCAATGTAAAAAAAGAGAATTAGCTAAAGTATATTTTGATATATATTTTGCAAATTATAACAGGAGTTTGGTAACTTCTACGTGTTTATATATAAATACACACCATATATATAAACACACAAAAGTTACCAAAATCCTGTTCTAAATTTGACAAATATATATCGAAATATGTTTTACCTATTTCTTTTTTTTTACATTGCCTTCCCTGTATTTCATCGTTGAATTAATAGTCTTTTAACAGAGGAAGCTCTCGTTAATTTTTCTTAATGTTTCTCATGTACAAAATTCCGAGAAGGTATAGTCACGATGTAAGTATAATGGATTGATAGTTTTACTATTCCCTTTAAAATTCACAATCGAAATTCTATGATGATTCCAAAAAGCAGACACCATATTTTATATTAAATTCTTATCTAGGTTGTCGGAATCCAAAAATTACTTTTTTAATAGCGGATCATTGTAAAGAAAATTGTGACCTGCTATATTTTAATACTATACTTTTATGTTACCTATGTACATCGTAGAATAGAACATTACAATCTTTCACTGGATGTAACTTTTACACAACTAACATAAGATTCATAATATGCTGCTAAGAGTTGTGTATGATAGATTAATATTAATTTTTAAATATCGATTAATGAAAAGCAAATTCCTCAATAAAGGTGTAATCGCTGCAGATTATTGACCGAAATACATTTTCTAGAAATTCTGCTAGCACTGTAAGCCTATTTGAACATTCTTCTACTGAATACGAGGATATAAATTTAGTTTTTAAGATTTGTTAATATTATGTTCCATTTAACGTTTCCGTTATAAATTTGATTAGGGCATGATGTTTTATTTGGAATATTTGCGATATTCTTAGTACTCATTCGAATATTATTTATGTGCTAATAACACTACAAGTTTGAATTTTTTACCTACTCTGTGCAATATGATGCATATGGTGTTTTGTTTGTACAACCACAAAAGACCTAGAACAACTGAATTTGTTTTAGAATTTTATTTGTTAACCACTCTCCTCATATAAATAATTAAGAATAATAAAACAATATATACAAATCTCATACAATGTTATATTATATGTCATGTTATCTTGTGTTGTATCTACGGCAATCTATTTCTACTATATTATACAGTTCAATATATTATGCCGGAATAATAATCATTTATATGTTAAATAAAATTTGGACGTCTGTTTTGTATATTTTCCAAAAAAGACGTCCAAATTTTATAAACGCATTTTGAGGGGCACAATTATATATATTTATTTATAATTGAATAATTATTCAAAATATATCATCTCCTTTCGATACTTTTTACTTGCACATTTAAAATACCAAATGTATTTCAAGTAGATTATCACGGATAACATCTAGATGATATGGAGGTGATATTCTTATTTCTTTTAATTTCCATGGCAGTAATGTTGTCACAAACAGTTTTCTCAGGTTATTCAGGTCTTAGTCCATCGCCCAATATTTTTTCCACATATAAATTCAAAAACTAAGTACTACTGTCACCACTTTGACTAACTTTACTTTTTTAAACGTCGTTTAGATTCGTAAAAGATTCTATTACTTGAAAAGTAGTCTGCAGAATTTTCATATTGTTTACTAATAAACATACCAATTATATAACAAAAGTTTTACTATATAAACGAAAACAAAATTGCAACTGAGCGCTGTCAAAAGAATAGGCTGTCAACTGATGCAAACATTTTCTTCACTTGAATCCATGGCTTACTACCTACAGAAAATTTTGAAGTGCATATATTTAAATCAAGTTAAATTTCGTTCAGTAACTGAACTAGTCCCACACTTAATGAAGAGTGTGATGCGTCAATGAGTTCACCGCAGCTTACATAATTCAAATTTGTGGGAATAGGTGGCACGTAAACTGAATCTTTCACGAATGCCCAAAGGAAGAAATTGCGAGTTGTCAGATCAGCAGACCCCATTCCCTGACCTGTCCATCATTAAGGTAGAGATTTATTCAAGAAAGTGTCAATGGAATAGGCTTCGTTCTGCTGGTAAATGTAATCTTCTAAATATTCATTCACTTGAGGTACAAACCAGTTTTATAGCATTTTAAGATTCCAACGACAAATACTTTTCCTCATTGGAGGAATGTTAAACTTACAACGAAATGCACGCTAAACCGCAGTCTCAAACTCAATTTTACTAAGTTCATGAATGCAAAAATCTTGTGTTGCATAGTAGCCATCTTGCTGACAACTGGCACTGATTGCATCACTTTAGAGGATGTCCTTTCAAAAGTAATTGACAGAATTTGAATATAGCATATAATGCGAGAAGTGTAACCAATTTAAATTGCGTTCATTCTTGTAAAACACACAGTGTATGTATTTTTTAAATCACTAAAGGCACTTCAAGTAAGTTTCCATTCTCAACAAATATTTACAATCTGTTGAGTTTGCGCATCAAATTATATGATGATGAATAAATACATTAATTACGCACGTAGATATACAATATATATATATATACTTTTGTTATGTCCTACTTAGCGCTACTTACTCCTGTTTTTCTAAGATCTTAACTATTTACATTTGACGTGCTTATTTTAATTTATAATCGTAAATGATGTATGTACATGTTAAAATCTAAATGACGTTATGACGTTAATGTACCTGAAGGTTGTAACAACTAAAACACCGTGTGTACAGTGCTATAAAAGTGAAGTATTTGTTACTTTAAAGGAAAGATAAAATATATACCTTTTCCTGAAATTATAGAAAACCCAACGAATTTATCTTTTTTCGCCTATTAATAATACGATTTTCTCAGTTCCTGGAAAAATTTACATATTCTTTTATCAGAAGCACATGAATATAGTGTGTGTTAAAATTAATTTTTCTGTATAAAAATTACGTTGGAGAAACTTTATATACGTATTTACGTATTTTGACAACTAAACTGTCATCTTCAGTAGAAAAATAAACAGTGTTTAAACTCGTAATAAAGCTACATAAAAAACGGTGAAACACTTTACAAACACTAACAGTGTTTGTGAGGGCATCGAGTAGTGTTTCCTAGTTTTTCTTTGTAACTTTACAATAAGAACATATTTCAACACTCTTTATTTTTTACTGAAGATTACAGCTTAGCTACATATTTAAATATTTTCATATTTAAGATACAAGTGTTAATGTTTTAAGAGGTTTATCTTTTTAATTATGTTTAAAATGTCACCGCTTCATTATTACATTGAATATTTCGATAATAGCATATATATACCGTGAATATATTTTATAATGCAACATGCACATACATACATACATAACGTAATAATGAAATGACAGCAATGTATTTTAGCGTGTATTTTATTTTGCAACATAGGATGTGAAATACAGTAGTTGAACAAAATTTAAAAACTAATTTAACAAATTTTCAAAAATGTCACCATTGACGGCCAGACAGTATCCTAAGCGATTGTAGAATTCATTTATTGTATTTTGTATCTGCTCTGGAGTTATTTCTCTTGCAGCAACTCGTATTCTATTTTTTAATTGGTCAATATTGTTTAGAGGTTCTCCATGAAAAACTTTATTTCTGATACATGACCAAAGAAAGAAATCGTTTGGAGACAGGTCTGGTGACCTTGCGGACCATTCTACTTCTCCTCCACGGCCTATCCAACGGTTTGGAAATCTTTGGTTGAAAAATGTTCTAACCATATGAGAATTATGTGCCGGCGCGCCATCATGCTGGTACCAAATCTAACCATCAATATTTAAAGCGTGGAGGGCTGGCATAACTCTGTACTCAAGCAATTCTAAATATTTTTCTCCTGTAAGAGTACCCTCAATAAAAAACGGTCCTACAATATGGTGTCCAATCAACCCAGTCCAAACATTGACTTTCTGTGGCCGCTGAGTCCTTGTGATATGATATCTATGCAAATTTTGTCTACTCCAGTAGCGGCAGTTCTGTGAATTTACTTCACCATTTACATAAAATGTTGCTTCATCTGTAAAGCAAATTCTGCGTAGTAAAGTATCATCATTATGAAGCTTATCCAACATGATTTCACAAAAGTTACTTCTTCTTTCTGCATCATTCGCAATTAGTTCCTGATGGTTTTGAAAATGATATGACTTAAAATGTTCTCGTTTTAGTAGTTTATGCACGGAAGATTTGCTTACATTTGTAGTTTGTGCTAAAGCTCTTGTGGAGAGCATATTATTATTTTCAATTGTTTGTAGAATTTCATCTCTTTTGGCGTCAGTAATAACATATCTTGGCCTATTCTTTTTTTATGATTAGGAACGATGCATCCATTATTTTTATACTTCTGTACTAACCTACTTATTGTAGTTGGACTCGGTCTTGGACGGTCAGGATATGTAATTTGAAACAAATCTGCTACTCTCCTCAAACTCATATTCGAGTTATACCAGTTCACTAATAACAGTTTTTCTTCTACACTATACATACCTCAAAAATAGAGTAACTTATGTTGACATCCTATGTTGCAAAATAAAATACACCCTAAAATACATTGCTGTCATTTCATTATTACGTTACTCTAGCAACTAGTGTATGTATGTGCATGTTGAATTATAAAATATATTCACGGTATATAAATATAATACGAACTCGACAGTATATTTCCAGCAAATAAATGAAAATTATTTACTGACGTTGGAATATTTTTTGAAGTCTGAAGATTGCTAGATATACAGGTTGCGGCAAAAATAACTCCCTAACATTAAATGAGATTAACAAAGCAAGCCTAGAAGCTATCTCAAAATTTATTTCACAGTTTGAAACAGTAAAGTTTGCCTTTTATTTAATATACACAATACACAACTTAATTTTGACAATTATATCCTTCAATGCTTAGGTTATGCAATGATTTGTGTCACTGTACAGATATTCTTTGGTGTTCGAACACTACAAAGCCCGCCAGGTGGCTTCGTTTTTAAAATCGAACCTGTTCTTTTCAAATTGGTGACTCCTAACAAAGTAGTTTTCATGTCAGAAACTTTAGCAAGTCGACTTAAATGGTCTATGATTAGCTTCTAAGATTGCTTTGTTATTTACGTTTACAATTCGGCAATTATTTCTACTGTATTCTGTACATATTCTAGTAATCGTAGTCCTCCTTCAAAATTTCACGTAAGAGAAAACGATTATTGTATTAAATAGCACGTATATATATATATGCTATTTAATACATACACACACACATATACCATATATATATATATATATATATATATATATATATATATATATGGCAAAGTGTGTATGTGTAATGCTTTATCCAAAGATGTCGAAAAAGTAATTGTTAGAATAAATTTTGATTAAGAGTGCCTCTAGAACAACTATTTGTGTTGTATATTATTTATTATACACATATGTATGTTATAGCGGGTGAGCTATTTAAAAGTTTAAATTTAAAAATGCAATAAAACAAAAACGGTTTGAAATTTTGCCATATTTATTTTTTTTATCGTGAAGTACAATTGTTCCGGTTAGAGATGGAATATTATTTCATTCATATGGCTGCCGCGGCTGGCCTCACAGTACTCCTTTGGATCGGACCAATTTTCGAGCACTTTTTCGAGTGTATGGGGTCGTATCTCGGCAATGACATCACGAATGTTGGCTTTCAAATGCTCAATTGTCTCTGGTTTGTCGGCATAACACTTGTCTTTAACGGCGCCCCACAGAAAATAGTCCAACGGTGTCAAATCGCGGCTTCTTGGCGGCCAATTGACATCACCATTCCGCCTAATTAAACGGCCATCAAACGTTTGACGCAATTAATCGATTGTGGCATGAGATGTGTGGCAAGGTGCACCATCCTGTTGAAACCAAACATCGTTCACATCAATACCATGAAGAGCGGGCACAAAAGAATCGGTTATCATGGTGCGATAGGTGTCTCCATTGATCGTAATGGTTGCGCCGTTCTCATTTTTAAAGAAATATGGGCCAATGATGCCTCCGCTCCACAAGCCGCACCAAATAGTCAATCGTAATGGGTGCATGGGCTTCTGTAAGACCACGTGTGGGTTTTCTGAGCCCCAAATACGGGAATTTTGCTTGTTAACGGACCCACCAAGATGAAAATGAGCTTCATCCGAAAAGATGATTTTTTTGGCAAAATCGACATCATCATGCAGTTTCTCGTTGGCCCATCCAGCGAAGCGAAAACGAAGCGGATGGTCATGCGGCTTCAACTCTTGAACCAATTGAACTTTGTAAGGCGTCATACCGAGATCTTTTCGCAAAATTCGACGTAAACTGGTGCGTGAAATGTTCAATTCTTGAGAACGATAACGAGTTGATATTGATGAATTCTCACGCACACTCTCAGACACAGCTTCGATATTTTCGGGTGTACGCACTGTACGAGCACGCTTACGTCTTGGCGCATCAACAATGAAACCAGTTTCACGAACTTCAGCAATAAACTTGCGTATACCGGGCACTGTTGGTCCTTCTCTGCGACCAAATTTTGTATGACATTTTCGTGCAATTTCCGACCAATTGTCTTTGTTTTGGAAATAAATTTCCAATAAATTCCAACGTTGCTCAAGCGTAAATCGATTCATTTCGTTCAGTGGAGATAATATACTGAATTTTGTGACAGAATAGATTGACATAAGTATTGTCAGATTCGAAATAACCGGTGGTTCGAATTTAAACCGATAGATGGCCCACCCGATACATAACCCACAAATGTAAAAAGTCTTTCTATATTATGAACTAAGAGAAGATAATCTACGATAATATTCATTTGACATAATAAATAAGGGCAATATAAAAAATCACAAAAGAGTTTTCAAATAAGAAGTTCATATCTTTATATAGTGTTTGAATTAAATAAATTTGGAGAGAATATTATAGATCTTTGGCTAGATCTATAATATAAGAATGTTAATCATTACGTTATTCTTTTTTTAAAAAAATTCAAGTAAATTTCAGTTGACATCACAGTTACCTGAGTAATAAAATAACATACACCAGGAAGGCATATAATTCTTTTAATTTGTTTTTACTGGCTAGATAAAAGAAAGAGGATTATCTGGCTAACATAAACTGATAAAAGAATTGGTACTTGGGAAGAAAGAAGAAACGCCATAAAGAAATTCCTTTATGTGTTACATACAGGTGTTAGCAAATCTAAGACAAAATATGAGAAAATGCTCTTACGTGAATCAACTTATTTGATTATGTAGAAAAACAGAAAAAATATCTATGTAGATAATCTTCAACTTCCACAAAATATATGTGCAGAAGAAATTTAATTTGATGAAAATAAATACCAGTCGTCAAAATTTGAATAAATATTAATTATTTTTATGAACACATTTACATAGCATTTGACGCTATTTTAGAAAAATTTACGAAAATTTATAATGTAAAATTATATATTGCTATCTTTTTAAGGTAAATTGTATTAATTACTACCTTGTATGGTAAACCTTCGTGTTTGCTCTAATCAAACCCATTATAAATCTGTTTATTACGGGTATTTTAAAAACGGGACTATAATAATGACTGAAAATTCAAGGAAATTTCAATCCATTATAATATTTGACATTGTAGGCATTTAGCCAGACAGGAATACGTATGTGATAATAACGCGTTTTCAACATTCAATCACAGATGATTTATTTGCAAAGCAATTAAAACAGGAGACGTACAGAAAACAACTTTATGTAATCATCGTAGGGTTGCATCGTTTTTACTAAATAATAAGCCAACCAGATTATGCGTGTTGCCAGGAAAGCAGATTACGTTCGAGTCGGATATTATTTTTTGTGACTAAACTGTAACAGATATCAAAAATTACGAAGATACAAAAAATGTCACTAACAAATGTATCTTCTCGGGTAAAAAAAATTAAAGCTCTTAACCTTCATATCAAAAAGTTACAGGCAGAAATGTGCCACGTCATCGATGTTTCATACACTTGCGGTCTACTTATAAAGACCCAAATCATCTCAAAACACGACTTACACTTACTTGAAATGTTGTACCAAAAATAATTAAAATCGATCAAAGTGTTATGTTTTAATAAGAATTTTTTTGTTTTTTTCGAAAAACTTTAAAGCTGAATACCGGCGTAACGATGCGATTTTGAATATAGGTAAGTTTGGTTAAATCATCTTATTTTGATGCAAGGAGTTTGTGATTAAGCCATGTCCAAGCATTTTGCAGATACCCTGTATAAATAATAGCTTTCTTATAAAATGAGTTATTTTGTTCCAATGGAATAAATTATTTATTTTGGCATTATTTATAAGGTTTGCAGAAATGATTTTATTTTTAAACAAAATTATTTCTCTGTGGTGCTTTGCATACCTTTCTCACGCGAAACTAAAAAAATATATACTGCTGTTAGAATTTTTCTTTTAAAATGAGACTGCATTTTTCAGTGATATTATTTTTTGACTTGTGCTTGTACTAATTTCTTTGATATTCTCAATTTTGTCGTGCGATAAGCGTTGGTCAAAAGCGAAATAATGTATTTGGAATATTTTGATTGAGTAAATACCGACCCTGACATTTAAAATAATTTCCATGTGATTATAATTAACTATTAATTCCGTTGTATATAATTTAATCTGCAACTGTAGATATAATTTTTTTGATAAAGTATTTAGAGATTATAATAAAAGCGATTTGCTCTCATTAGGTATAATTCCCAAGAATACGAAAAGTCGAATGTTTTTGGTAATTAGCATATAGTATTCAGATATTTCTTCACAGAAGAATAGCCAATATTCTAACCTAAAAATAAGTCATAATTTAGAAACCAAAACACCTCTAAGAAAGTATGAATCTACTATTAGAATCAATGTTCATCATATTGTATTAATATTAGCGTTTTCCGAGATGTAAATCGCCGAAACACATTGCATTACACAATACAGTCATAGTTTATAAAGGGTAAGAAATGTTTATTTTGAAATTTGACTAATACATAAATTTGTTAGTAATTTTGTTGTGATTTGTTTGTATATATATGTATATGTATACACACACAAGTGCAACGAGTGTATACGTTCCAGTTCATTTTAATGCGAAGGAGTCGATATTTATTTTAAGTGTCAAACAAATAAGAATAAATGCTCAAGATGCAAAATTCTGTTAGGCTATAAAATCTTTTGTTCTGATATCCCAATCGTCATTTAATCGGGCAAAGTTGTAAATTAAACATTTTTGTTTTAAAAAATCTCGATTTGATCGACGGAAATGAATACCAAAATGTAAAACTATAGAGCTGTAAGTAAAGAACCTTTACTGTTACAATTCCATGTCCTTTCAAAGTATGTTTAACTAACTTTTATGAAATTTATTTAATTTTAATAGAAACAAGAATTATTGTGTTTGGAGCAGTTCTAAAAAATTTAATTGCAAGAAACTACGAGATTTTTAAAGAAAAAAACGCCACATTGACGTTAAGAAAATTGTTTCCACCCATCGAAGTAACATATGGAAATCATTGAGGAAAAGAGCTGAACAATAAGGTTGATGAGTGATGTAGTCTACGCGTGATTTTGATGGAGCCTGTGATTGGTTAACTTAATCACTAAAGATTGACATATAACGCCTTTCCACATTAATTTTCGTAAGTCTGTATTCGTATTTCGACAACTAAATTGTCATCATCAGCAGATAAATTAAGCAGTGTCGCACCTGGGGTACTACGGCAAGAAATACCCGTACGAAAAAACTAATTCCGCACACGATACGTACCGTTGAAAGCCAAGACGCACAGTGTGCGTCTTAGTCTATTGACTAATCCTTGTGCAATCTCTATAGGCGATATTCTTCTTTTAATTTCCGTGACAATAATGTTGTCAGCACGAACAGCTTCCTCAGGTCATCCAGGTCTTAGCTCATCTTTCGGTATACACTTTCCACATATAAATTCAAAAAACCAGTAAGTAAGTACTATCGTCACCACTTGGAATAACTTTACTTTTCAAACTTCACTTAAATTCATAATAAATCTACTGCTTGGAAAGTATTCCGCAGAATTTCTATACTGTTTCTTAAAAACTATACCAATTATATATCTCTAAAAGTTTTGCTATATAAATAAAAACAAAACTGCAACTGAGCTCTGTCAAAAGAATAGACTGTAAACATTTTGAAACGCGCGTGCGTGCGAGTGCGTGTGTGCGCGCGTGTGTGTTAGTGTATGTGGACGCGTGCGCGCGCGCATAAACTACAGTTTTTTATATATATAAAACTAATTGATGTTTTATTGAATTTAAGTTTCTCGCCCAACAAATAATATGAAAATTTGTTCATAAACATTTGATGTAGGAAGAAATTTATTTTGGCGGCGACAGTTTCGAGCTGTAATCATTCAAAAGGTATAATTTAGTACCCAGTTGTTGTACTAAAAAATGAAAGAATGCTTAACAGATGCTGATATTTGTTGATTAGAAATAAATTTCTTCGAATATGGCCCAAGGTTGGCTAATGGAAAAAATTTGGTTATTCTCAAGAAGAAGAAAGCTCTGAAATATCTATTGCAATAAAAAATTTCAATATTTTCGAAAACTTATTACTGAAAATTATAACTGAAACATTGACAAGTAAGTTTTTACCAGATGAACATTAGCGGCGAATATTAAGCTACATTACAATAAAATCGCTTTCAAATAAAAGTGCTACGTCTCCGGAATTTTAAGATTCCAACGATTATTTTTTCATTTGTGTCTCAATAGAAACAGTTCAATTATATTTTTTTGTTTACATCTAAGTAGATGATCATGTAAAGAAAAGTGTTTTATTAGAAAGTTTATCTGTATGATTATCATGCCCTTTCTTGGAAAACATTAAATATTAAATGTTTAATCATTTTAAAACCAAAGACAAATATATATTTCTAATCTAACCTTTGAGCGAGTTATATGTTGTAATTCATTTACGTCCGAATCCCATTCAGAACTCAAGTCATCACTAGATCCATCTCCGTAATCTAAAATCATCGGCACCTCCAACAAACTTTTCGAGTACTGTTCATAACCGCTCGGAGATACATTAGAATTTCTTCGTCTCAAATGATCACTTGGGGAAGCACTTCTTCTAAAAGAACCCAACGATTTTCTCGGAAAACGTGGGGAAGCGTTCAACGAATCGGGATCCGGAGAAGGAGATCGATCTTTAAGAGTTTTAGGTTCCTCGCAAGCATCGAAAACACATGGACAAGGCGAACATTTGATTTCAGGTGAATTAAGACTAGTTTTTTTAATGCCATCCTCGTTGTCTTCAGTAATTATTATACGAGAAAAATCTTCGGTTTCTGTCATAATTATTTCTGGTAAAACAATGTGTTTACAGATTAATTGCGCGGACAATTTGGGCATTATTTAAAAGCACATACTTAAAACCAGGAACATATTGTACAAAACACCCACTAAAAATTTTTGTTCGCGTTACATTTACAGTCACATTTGTATTAACTTTTCGTGTACTATTTCACGGATGCATCGCGGAGCGTCTATTGTTTTAAACTAATAACCTATGCCGCCGTCGCAGCGTGCTTTGACAATATACACTTTAAAGAGTGACGTCTGCAGTCACGCAAGCGTATCTGTTATGTGATTCTCATTCAAAAGTAGAGGCGGGATGAAAGTCGTACTAGAATTGTTGGTTCGGTTCAGTGGCGTTCTTCTATCTTACCCGTAGTAAGTACAAAGTACGCTTTTTGGTATAAGGAAAATATATGAAAATATTATAAATATTCCCAGAAGAACGGATGGGTAAGATAAATAGAATAAAGAAGATGGATATCTGGCTATCAAATAAACTTATTTTAAAAATTAATTCGATGATGTTACGGTAGAAAGTTGCTTAGTATCTTCGCCTTATATGTTAATTTAAAGGTCATATAATACAAAACAACATTCCTCTGTATTGTATTTCACGTTTTACTATATTGATAATATTCTTAGTTAAAAAAAGAACAATAATAATATATAATAATAAATTATATATATATGTATATATGTATATATATATATATATATATATGTATATATATATATATATATATATACACTGCAGGCCATAAGTTTGGAATCACTTGCATAAGTTAGGAATCACTTCTGAATATAATGAAAATATTGTTGTGGCTTTAACAAACATTGTAAAAATAAAACAATATTAATATACCAAAACGTTTTATTATAAAATAAGCAGGAAAAAAAGCAAATTTTATTTATTTACATCCACTTATTTTTATTATCAACTAAACGGACTTTTCATCGAAATACCCTCCTTTTGCTTTAATGACGGCAGCACACAATCGCGGTAAACGAGACACTAATTTTGTAAGGGTTTCATTGGGTATACTTGCCCAAGAATCTTGTATAACTTGCCACATGTGAGTCTGGGACGTCGGACACTTTTCACGCACTTTTCTATCCAATTCTTCCCACAACAGCTCTATTGGATTGAGGTCTGGCGATTGTGCCGGCCAAACCATGTTTTGTAAAACACCGTCAGCTTCCTGTTGTTGGAGATATCCTCTACATAAATGAGAAGAATGTTTTGGGTCGTTGTCTTGCATGAATATAAAGTTTTCTCCAAGTAATCTCAGACCGGAGGGCACAGCGTTGTGTTCGAGAATCTGTCTGTAACCCTCCTTTTTCAAAACTCCGTCGATTTTCACCAGATCTCCTACACCAGCCGAAGAAAAACATCCCCAAACCATTACAGAACCGCCACCATGTTTTACCGTGGGCACCACACATTGCGGTAACATTTTTTCCGTAGCAGTTCTTCTTACAAATATCCGACGTCTGGAACCGAAGACCTCGTACTTTGATTCGTCGGTCCATAGTACTTTTTCCCACTGTTCTATTATCCAATCTTTGTGTAACTTAGCCCATTGTAGCCTTTTTATTTTATTTTGCGGACGTAGAAGCGGTTTGCGAACTGCTACACGTCCCATCAGTCCAGCCGCTCTGAGCCGCCTTTTTACTGTGGTTAAAGAGATCCGAGTTTCACGCTCCCTGTTAAACTCACCGTGGATTTGCGAGGCCGTTAATCTTCTATCTCTTTTCGACGTCAATATAATTGTCTGATCTTCTGCAGGAGTTGTAATTTTTGGTCTTCCTGATCGTTTTCTGTCCGTATACCCTCCAGTAGACTGGTATCTTTTAATTGTATTTTGTACACCTTTGTACGATATCTTCATTCTTTTCGCGATATCCCGTATAGAATCTCCCCGATTATGATGACTAATAATTTCTACACGTTTTCTAGCGATATCTGCTTTCTCTTCGCCATAATCAAACGATGTTTACTGATTCTACACACTTTTATGTGTCTACACACTTTAAATGATACGAAGCAACTAAAATATTTTCATTACTTCAAAATGTATAAATACTTATAAATATAAAAACTAAATGTAATTACAAAAGGTTTATGCGGAAGGGTCTGCAATAAAATTTGTCCATTCCAGGTAATCGTTCATTATGCAGAAATATTACCTGCTCGAATAAATAATACCGCACGCAGAGTTTCCTTAATCTCTGGTTATTTTCCAACTATTAATGCATTTAAAACTACATCTTTTATGTAAAGCTTTATAATGTACTTAAAAATAATCCTTTGTACTTATATCAAAGTAATACGAACGTAACATAGATAAATTTTAATTTTTATGAATTTACTGGAACTGATTACAAACTTATGGCCTGCAGTGTGTATATATATATATATATATATAATTAGTTTAGGTTTAGGTTATCTGCTAACTAATTAATTGTTAGCAGGCACTATTTTTTTAAAATAAAATGTAGTGCCAACTACTAAGAAAAGTCTCCACTAATTCAGTGTCAAAACTGTACTGAAAATGAATGAAACCAATCTTCTTCAGCGGTGAATTAAAACTTATTCGTTTTCTGGTAAAATTACTAACAATAAATTAGTTTATGAAATAGACTAAACTAATTTATTGCTAGTAGGTACTATTTTTATGAAATAAAATGCTTGATAAATGAAATGTTTATCAGTTATTGTTTAAATCAGAGATGGTAACAATTCAGATTTTCCTTCAAGCAAATAAATTCTTTGTAAGTCCGTCTTATTTAGTATTTATTACTGTTTCTGCAAATATAACGAATATTAAATTTCAAGTAAAAAATCACTAAATAAACTGTAAATTGAATATTAGTAAGCCGAAATTTAAGATTTCTTTTAAGGCAAATTCTTAAGAATTATATCATACATTGATATCACCAGTATGTTTAATTTGCGACTAGTACAATATTTTGATACCTCTCAAAATACTTGTTTCTATTTTTGCAAATAATGGAAATATTATTTATAAACGAAATTCTGAGACCACTATAAAGAGCCGATTCTGATTCAATGTATGTGACTATACTCAAAAATTAAACTATTTATGCACTAAAGGGAACTAAATCTCAAATTTATTTACATATTGCTTGGTATTTTTGTGTTAATAGCTTCTTCTTAGGAATACAAGAACAGGAAGAAAGAGATTATTTTTAGGGTAGGTAAAACAAGTAAAAATGTCACCAATAATGGGGATCACTTAATCGTAGATTGTAATGTCTAAAACTTGGTGTAGTATTTTATTAGTAGAGTTGGGACAATTTTCCTGCGGGCCAGGATCGTAACAAGGTGAGTGTACGAACAAACGGGCGACCTTGCGACAGCATGGGTTATTTATATTACCTAGGTTTTGTTTTAAAAGTAACACACTTATATTATTCACAGCTGTTGTTGCGTAGTGCAAAATGAATGAGGCTGACAAAATGTGTGCAGCATAACGTAAGTTTCCACATTTGTCTCGAAGAACAACGTACGCCGTACTGAAAACGCATAATTAAAATAATCTTTAGAAATATATAATGGATCTATACACGCACCATCAAAAATTTTTCTTAATCTGGGGAAATCGTAATCTTTCGAACTTTTCTACAACACACATTTTTTATGTCATTTGTAGCACATGGTAGTGAGTGTACATTGTTCACAATTTACATTGACTCCACTAACGACAACCTAGTGTTTTGAAATTTTTCTATCGAGTCAAATAAACCTTTATAATTGCAATAAATGTATTTTAAATCGGTTTCAACGTAAATATTTTCAAGTCTTTTCTGGGTGTTCTTAATTGCTGCAGCTTCGTTAGGTTTGAATCGTAGAACTACAAATTTTATTTGTTGAAAATCCTCGCAATAATAGAAAGCCGCTTTCAAGTATCTTTTCCAACGCGTGAAAATTGACTCTAGTGGCTCAGGAATATCGAAGCACTGTCTTTGGAATTTTTGGATTTGTTTAGGAGACTTCAAAATCGCTCGTTTGATATTTGAGATTAATGCATCCACCTCAGGATAACGTTATCGAATACTTTGTGCTATACGCTTTAAAACATTAATTGTACACGTTACATGTAAAAGTCCCTCACACTTGTCTCTAAGGGAACGGCTTACACTAGACATTACCGCTGCACCATCGCTCAGAAACATCAAGGGTTGATTAGTTGAAAAATGATTTTTTTTAGCACATCCAGCATTATACCTTCATAATTACCTCGTCAGTGCACTTTTCCAATCTTTTGCTTGCTAATACAATGGGAAATGTCGCTTTAACAGGATCTCGAACGCTTATTATAATATTCAAAACAGAACACTTGTTTGAATCTGTCGTTTCATCGACGCAGCTGTTTATCTTCTACTACAGCTTTCATCATGTCTTCGATGTCGTTATCGAAGACATGATTACGATTGGCATAAGGCTCTGTAACGCTCTCCGCAATGGTAGCTTCCAGTTGATATTGTATTTATCCCAGAAGTGCAATAAATGCGAACTTTTGGAGTTGTTTTGACACGAAAGTTTCAAAAACATCGTTACGTATCAAGCTGACATTATCGAATGATATTGCATTTCCTCCTCCATCTTCATAGATATGACCCTGTCACGTCGCCTGATTAAACGATACATTAAACAACAACCTTGAGTCTTAAGTGTTCGTGTAATTGCTGAGGGTTTCAGAATTACCAATATCAGCAATTCATATTTATTGACGTAGCCATTGACATGGAACGGTGGGTCGTCTGATATTCACTAGTTTTCAATGAAATCGGTGTAGTCATTAGTCTATCCCTTCATTTTTTTTTCCCAGAACTGAGGCACTAGATTGGTTGGTTTCAACCCCTGCATAATTTGATTTTTTTATAAATGAAATTATTGGGTGGACATCTGTTCGGCTGGTGTGTAAAGTTAATGTCTGTTTTCGAAAATAACGTCGAAAGTACCTTGCGAACGAAACCTGTTCTAATACTGTGAAGACTGGTAAGGTCCTGGGGATTTTTTTTTGACAGCTGAATCCATCTCCTCAAAATTCTCTGACTACGGCAACATAACAAACAATCGTGACGTCCTAAATTGTATTAACACGGAAATTCGCTGTAAACAGCGGTCAAACTATAACGGTTTTTGAAAAATGTCTTCGCGGTAAAAGCGCTTTGCGAATTGCCCCACTGAATCATAATAACTAAATAACAAGGATATCTCTGCTTCAACGCGACTGTAACTTCTCGTTTTCTTAGTCAATCATGTATAAATTTGCTAATACGCATTTCAAAGAAAAGATTGCCATGATCTACGATATTTATATTTGAAGAAACAATACACTTTTATATTAATTTACCATCCCGCCACAACGAAAATGAATAAAAGTATTGACTTTTTGCTTCTTCTTTACAACAAATACAAGAATTAAATAATAATTTATTATTATAAATTTTTTATTGCGTTTTTGCGTTTTATTGCGTTTCTTACTATTTAGTTATATTTCTTAATATTACACTAACAAATAATAAATGAATTATAAATCTGAACATTGCATTAATTTGAAATGTTTTTTAAAGGAAAGAATTTGACCAAAGTGTAATTAATCAATAACTTTTCTCATAAAAATAACAATTTGGCTTTACTCTATTTGGAAATAATTTAAATTATCATTCATATAACATCAAGCATGTTTCTTCTGTATTCATTGATTATGTATATTCTGATAGCTAAAAAGACCCGTAAACCATTTACTAAACTTTTTCTAAAGTAATGACAATTACAAATTTATTTATTAAATTTATATCCTGTTTCGCAAAAAATCTTATTCATAGTATTGATGCGAAAACATCCGTGAGAAACGCACCTTGTTTTTATATATTTATACACGTATATATACACTGCAGGCCATAAGTTTGGAATCAGTTCCAGTAAATTCATAAAAATTAAAATTTATCTATGTTACGTTCGTATTACTTTGATATAAGTACAAAGGATTATTCTTAAGTACATTATAAAGCTTTACATAAAAGATGTAGTTTTAAATGCATTAATAGTTGGAAAATAACCAGAGATTAAGGAAACTCTGCGTGCGGTATTATTTATTCGAGCAGGTAATATTTCTGCATAATGAACGATTACCTGGAATGGACAAATTTTATTGCAGACCCTTCCGCATAAACCTTTTGTAATTACATTTAGTTTTTATATTTATAAGTATTTATACATTTTGAAGTAATGAGAATATTTTAGTTGCTTCGTATCATTTAAAGTGTGTAGACACATAAAAGTGTGTAGAATCAGTAAACATCGTTTGATTATGGCGAAGGGAAAGCAGATATCGCTAGAAAAACGTGTAGAAATTATTGGTCATCATAATCGGGGAGATTCTATACGGGATATCGCGAAAAGAATGAAGATATCGTACAAAGGTGTACAAAATACAATTAAAAGATAGCAGTCTACTGGAGGGTATACGGACAGAAAACGATCAGGAAGACCAAAAATTACAACTCCTGCAGAAGATCAGACAATTATATTGACGTCGAAAAGAGATAGAAGATTAACGGCCTCGCAAATCCGCGGTGAGTTTAACAGGGAGCGTGAAACTCGGATCTCTTTAACCACAGTAAAAAGGCGGCTCAGAGCGGCTGGACTGATGGGACGTGTAGCAGTTCGCAAACCGCTTCTACGTCCGCAAAATAAAATAAAAAGGCTACAATGGGCTAAGTTACACAAAGATTGGACAATAGAACAGTGGGAAAAAGTACTATGGACCGACGAATCAAAGTACGAGGTCTTCGGTTCCAGACGTCGGATATTTGTAAGAAGAACTGCTACGGAAAAAATGTTACCGCAATGTGTGGTGCCCACGGTAAAACATGGTGGCGGTTCTGTAATGGTTTGGGGATGTTTTTCTTCGGCTGGTGTAGGTGATCTGGTGAAATTCGACGGAGTTTTGAAAAAGGAGGGTTACAGACAGATTCTCGAACACAACGCTGTGCCTTCCGGTCTGAGATTACTTGGAGAAAACTTTATATTCAAGACAACGACCCAAAACATTCTTCTCATTTATGTAGAGGATATCTCCAACAACAGGAAGCTGACGGTGTTTTACAAAACATGGTTTGGCCGGCACAATCGCCAGACCTCAATCCAATAGAGCTGTTGTGGGAAGAATTGGATAGAAAAGTGCGTGAAAAGTGTCCGACGTCCCAGACTCACATGTGGCAAGTTATACAAGATTCTTGGGCAAATATACCCAATGAAACCCTTACAAAATTAGTGTCTCGTTTACCGCGATTGTGTGCTGCCGTCATTAAAGCAAAAGGAGGGTATTTCGATGAAAAGTCCGTTTAGTTGATAATAAAAATAAGTGGATGTAAATAAATAAAATTTGCTTTTTTTCCTGCTTATTTTATAATAAAACGTTTTGGTATATTAATATTGTTTTATTTTTACAATGTTTGTTAAAGCCACTACAATATTTTCATTATATTCAGAAGTGATTCCTAACTTATGCAAGTGATTCCAAACTTATGGCCTGCAGTGTATATTATAGAATACATATCATAAGTTTCATAAACAAGATCTTAAATTTTGCAAATCTAAATTATTTTAGGAAAATTCGTAGGAATTCTGGGCGGATATGTTGAATAATTCAATTAGTCTTTTCGAAAACATCATAAATTAACACACGTACTTTAGTAATCATTCTATAAACAAATAATCCAACAAGTTACTAAGACCTATTCGTACGCAGTTTCATAGAAGACGTATTTTGGAATTTTCATGCGCTACAAATATTTTGAATTACAAGACAACACATCACCAAAATATCTAGAGCACGTAATACGCGCCCCGATGTAATACATACGCACGCAAACTCTCTCTCTCTCTCTATATATATACATATATATATATATATACATATATGTTTATGTAAAGAGTAATTCCAATTTCTATGTAGAAATGTTTAGAATTACTTTCAGAATATCAGCTATAAATAGTTACTTTAAATATCAGCAAAAAAGCTGTGGTGTGACTAATACAATTTTTATTCAAGAATGGTGTGGCATTAACAAATTTTTAGTGAATCTTAGCGAAATAAAGCTGATAAAATTTAAATGAACGCAACGACATTTTAATTAAGCTCTACATAAATAAATTAAACAAAAGGGAAAATTTGTAAGTCTAATAACTGAGATGCCCGGAACGACAGGAATCTGCAATCTATTAAATTATTTTATTTGATCTCTTTATACCTGTATTCATGTTGATCTTATTCAATTTCTCTTTTGGTACATTCGAATTGTTTTGGACGTTCCATATCAGTTACTATTGCCCCGTTATTTGCAAATACTAATTCAATTAATTTTATACTTTACGATTTCGAGTATTACTTCTTTTAAACCTTATCGGTGAGCCTGCATTATTTAATCATTGACGGTAATACCAGGGTAAGTACCCATCCCATTCTCAAATTCTTAATTTGCCAAAGGGATTCTTTTAAATTTATTCTTACAAATTTTTTATTCTAATATGCTTTTACAATTTCAAATTTTTTTTAGTTAATAGTTCTTTCTTAAGGTGGGGTTCTTTAGATGGAAATTTGTAGGCTGCATTATACTATTACATATAATTGTAAATGCTGGTAGAAGAATAACAACTATCTATTATATCAAGATGTGCGTTAAAATTGAGGGCAAGTAACCGAATAGTCGTACCTATATCGTGTTGTGAAAGAAAAAGAATAAACATCATGTGCTTAGGATTATTTTCATCTTAAACAAAGGTAAAATAGTGCTCGATAATATGGCGTCTAAAGTAATGTGAATGGAAGGCGTTTTACGTTTTTTTACCGTATCTATATTTAGAGCTATTATTAACAGGCGTTAAATTACTAACATTTATATATGTATATACATAAAAATTCTACTTTGTGTCATAAAATACTAGACATACACTACCGGTCATATTTATTTGCCAACCCCAATTTTATGTGTTTCCTGAAATACGGATTATCTTTCGAAAAATCTGTATTATAATTATTCAACAATATTATTAGTGGAAGTAATTCCATATGAATTTCTACGAAAATCTTAAATTGTTTATGATATATCGTAAAGGTGTCATAAAATGGAAAAATACCAGAAATATTATATAGGCTAATCCCTACAGTATTAACAGTTTTACCTGCATTTTCGAAAGGTATTACCAATATTGTGTTATTGTACTAACTAATTACAATATTAGGATGTGTTATTCAAAAGGTAAAATCAATTTTATGTCAGTCATCGTTCATCTTTTGTTGCGAAAACAGTGAAATAGAGAGTTATTGTGAATATTTTAATGCAATGCCGAAGACGAAGTAATTATCTGTTGAAGTGCGTGCTATGATAATTGCTTATCATCGTACGGGTAAAAGTAATCGCGAAATTGCAAAAGAATTACGATTAAATCGCAGAACCGTTGATTATAACGTTACAAAATTTGAAGAAAGTGGTACATTTTCCAACAAAAGGTCTGGACGACGCAAAGCGACGACATCTGCAGATGACCGGCATCTAATACAGATAAGTAGACGCGATAGACGAAAAACAGCACCAGAAATTGCTGCTGAAATGAATAGAGCGCGTGCTAAACAAATTAGTGTGTCCACGGTACAGAGAAGGTTAAGGTAAGCGGGTTTATACGGAAGCATTGCTCTGCGAAAACCACTACTACGAAAGCAAAACAAGATAAAACGACTATATTGGGCTAAAGAACATAAGAATTGGACGATCGATCAGTGGAATAATGTGTTGTGGACAGACGAATCGAAGTTTGAACTTTTCGGTAGTAAAAGGCGAATATTCGTAAGAAGATACGCAGGAGAAAGAGTACTGCCAGAATGTATTGCGCCTACCGTAAAACATGGAGGAGGTTCAGTAATGATTTGGAGGTGTTTTGGTGGAAGATCTGTAGGCGATCTCGTCAAAATTGAGGAAATCCTAAGAAAAGAAGGCTACAGGGAAATTTTAGAAAATAACGCTGTTCCTTCAGGACTAAGGATTCTTGGCGAAAACTTTGTATTTCAACAGGACAACGATCCAAAACACACTTCTAGATTGTGTGGTGATTACTTGCGTCAACTAGAAGAGCAAGGGCAAATCTCTATAATGGTATGGCCAACTCAAAGTCCTGATCTGAACCCAATTCTTTGGGAAGAATTGGACCGGAAGGTTCGAGAACGTGCTCTATCATCCACCACTGTACTGTGGGAACAACTTCAAGAAGCCTGGGCACAAATTACAAAAGATACACTGCAAAAATTAATTGAAAGGATGCCGCGGTTATGTGCCGCAATTATCAAAAATGAAGGTGGGCACATTGATGAGAGCAAAATTTAATAATAATTAATGATAAAGTTTTTATATAAGAAAAATGTTTATTTTACACTATTGTATTGGTACAATAAATAAATTTTCAGTACACATTTGATAGTTTAATAATTTTAGCTAAAACTAAGGGTGGGCAAATAAATATGCATTAGTAGTATGCAGTGTAGGTAGTGTATATTGTAAATATTTAATTAAATATTCCTTAATTTTAGTGAAATTTGTATTGTGTATTATAACTTGAGACAGAGAGAATAATTACTATTATGACATGAAATTTTACTAAGAAATATTAAAGGAATTGACACTACAGATATATAATCTATTGAATTATTAACCGAAAATCATTTATCACATAATCAAGTTACCTATGTAAAACTCATGATATGATTAGAAACAAGGAACTTACACTTGTGAATTCGATATCCCTTTGAATCAACATTCACAATAGTGAATCTTATTTCAGTGACAATACATATATGTATTTTCTTCGCTTTGTAGTTACTCTCATGTTATTTAACCCCAATTCAAATGTACTTCGTCTTTCATTCACGTATGCCTTAAAATATTCTCCAAAACATTAAGACATTTTTTACAGATTGACTTATAAAGTTTAACTTATTATCTGTCTTAGCTTTGTTATTTTTAATTTTTTGTATAGAGATATGTTTTATATGACGTTATTTCCATTGACAAAAGGTCCAGAACTATATTTCCATCATTAGATATCTATGCAAATTAGAATACAATGAAAGTTGGGGAGGTTACTTCAAAAAAGAAAGAAATACTTCATTGATTTTCGTTTCAGACGACGTGACGAATGTACTTCAGCATAAGAGCGTATAGGCTTTAATACTCCTAAAAATCAATTGATTTCTGGAGTAGCAAAGTTTAATAAACTGCCAGAGCATTTTGGAAATGTATGTCAAAAACAATTTTCTGTAATGGTCTTTATTACATGTACTATTTATCTGTTATTATTCATATTAGGAATTTTGTGATAGTTAAATCCATTTATACGGGTATTATTTTTTTAATAATTACATTTCTTCCTGCAATGCAAAAAAAAAATAAAAAAAGATGTGACAGCGAATTCAAGAATTCAGTTGGATAGTTGATAACTTTGTCTTGATTCACCACAGTATCAATGGATTTATATGTTGTCGTTTCGCCGGGTATTCCATTCTGAATGGTGAAGTTGATGGTATTGACATCGATATTTTTGGCCGCTAATATAGCACGCGTATTGAGCCACTGATGATTTTTGTAGTTCTGTGCAATGTTTGGGAAAACTTTTTGCACCAATTCGTCTATGCTTTCTGTGATCTTACAGAAATTTGCTGGCAAGGTGATACATTGCGTAGATTCATCAATTTGCATTCGCCCATTTCCAATATCCATTAATCGTTTTGCAAAATTTCCAATTGGAATAGCAGTGGCGCCATCTGTCAAAAATTGGTCGTACCAACTTAAAAACCTCCGTGGGCTCATGCACAATAACTGCTAAAGATCATCACATGATCAAATGCATAGTTCACGATTCTATAAAGGACATACAAACATTCGTTTATATATATATATATATATATAGATTATTTATATATTATAGAATAGCTGTTGCGGTACCGTAGTACCTATTTGCTGTTACGTTTCGCCATTAGTTAAACAAGAATAATAAGTAATAACCCAACTATTATCAAAATTTTCTGTTAATGAAATGCTTCAGAGAATATCTCGGAGCTTAGTTACTGAATTCTATTTAGTTGTGTACATTGCTTTCGACAAGTTTAAATAAAATAAATCTCGAATTGACCAGATAGACTAAATTTAAATATTAGTGTTTGTATCTGAATATAATATAATCTTATTAATTACTATTTATGAATATGTTATTTTGTAATAACAAAAATTTTTCCTTTATTTTATAAATATTAAATTATAAATATACTATCAATTTAAAAACCTTATCTAATCGTCTTATGGTTTATTCATAAATTTATATTCGTGCATAAATAATATGTCTTATGAGTCTTATTATTAGCGTGTTATGAAACCATAGCTTATTCATTTTTATTCTGAAAGATTGACAGAGTCAAAGTACAAGTTTTTCATTAAGAAATACAATCTCATTAATTTTACGAGTAACTCTGTACATATCGCTAAGAAATATAATAAATTATCGGAAACTACAACTTTTATTTGTGTTGTTAACCGATGGTATCTTCGTGACGCCACTGTTGGAACAGTTTACATTAGGGTCGGGCGGTCAGTGCCACATTAACCTCAAATCAATTACGACGTCTACCAAAGACTCACTAACGCCAATAATAAGTTACACATACAAATATTACACCGGTTATTGATTGTTTTAACAGTTTGAAATAGTAAGCTACAAATCCAATTTAATATTCCCTTAAACAGTTCAGTCGTGAGAGTTTGTCAATTATGTTTCGTATTTTATATATCAATAAGAACAGTATAGGAAAAAACACATTATTGAATAAAATAATTGAGAAACTACTGAGTTTTGAAACAAATCAGGAACAGATCGGTTTTTATTTACGTATACATTTTTTGATAAGCCTTTGTGTACACAGTGTTTTACGTCAAAGTAATTACTTTTTTTTACATAGCGACCTACACTCTTCTCAAGATTCTAAAAAAGCCATCAATTGTAAAAATTATAAAAATTTCGACTAGTACTAGAAGTACTAGAAGAGGACAATTCTAATTCATAAGTATAATTTTCTGAAGAAATAATTATTTTTTGTGATACACAGGCCATGTACTTAAGATAAATTATTTACTGCTGATGAAACAAACTTCTACTTTAACTGGGGACGTCAACAGACAAAAATGTTCTTTATTGAGTAAGAGAAAATCCAGGTTGAATACACACATCTTGCTAAGACTATACTATAATAAAAAATATATATTTGACAACACTTTCTAAAGATCTGAAAGACTGGTTACATAACGTTATTTGATTATTTTCAAGGGTTCTGTATAAAGAATTCAAACTCAAATATCCTAGAAATTCTAATGGATCGAACACGACGAAAATTAATTTAATAAAGTGAGCAATAAATGATAATTTAAAAAAATGATTATTATCTTCATAGGTAGTGATTTGTTTACATTTTAAGTAACTAACTTAATTCATTGTTTAAATTTTGTCTTATTCATTCACGATTGCAATTTTCATATAAGGTATCTATGTACATACATTTACGTGCTATCAAAATTATGACAAATAATGTAGATTTGATTTACGAAATTGTTAATAACATTGTTAGTTTTACATAAAATAATCTGTTTACAAATATCATGAAATATATAAATCGTTTTCTTCCTGCATATGTTTCGAAACAGTAGTTTCTGATTTACCGAATTAATTCTTTAATGAATAACACAAAATAATCATAAAATAATATTTATTGAATATATAAAAGAAGCCTCTACAAAGTGCAAACATTATGTTCGTAGCTACGCCTCTATCAACCGTGGTTGATAGTTACATCGCAAGCCCGTATTCCTTACCTTACAATGACTTTTAAGGCGCTTAGCTAGCTAGTACCTCCGAAAGTTAGGGAGGGCTCTCTGAATACTAAGATCAAAAAGGCACAACAGTATTACATTTCCCAGAAGTCACTTATTAATGCTGAAGTAACGAATCACAACGAATACGTTCCATCCACACCAACCAAGGAGATTAAAAAAATTACGGAAACAAAGATACTAGTCAAAATTCCACAATCAAAATCACAAATTCTGATTTATTCAAGAAAACAGCCAAAATAATTTTGAAAGTTTTAAATGTGGAAAGACAAAAAAAATGTAAAAATGTATTCAGTCAAAACACGTACGTTGCTTGAAAAGTGTTGCGATTCAGATGCTTCCCGTAAGGTAGCCCTGTCGGAAATATTTTTGTCGTTTTCTCTGAGATTCCGAATAGCATTTACAGATTGCTAGCATATGCTGTTATCTCTTTTTAGTAATTTTTTAAATAAAGCAAGTTTTGTGAAAGGTGGAATTAAGGCGCGAAATTTTTCGAACCATGAGTTTCTGAGATTTTAAAGATGGTCTCACTCGATAAGTTTTTCCAGAAAATCAAGTGATTGTTTGCCGATGAAGCACCGTTCTTAGCAACTGTTGAACAATGGCACAACGGGTTCTAGCGTGGACGTGTTTCGCTTAAAAACTAGCATCGCGCCACTACAGTCACGCCAGAAAATGTCGACGCCGTGTACGACAGGATGAAGATAGACAACCATCATTGGGTATATATATATATATATATATATATATATATACCCAATGATGATATATATACATATATACCCCAAATCATAACTATTCTGCATGATCTTCTTGCAGTCAGAAAGTTCTGCGCTCGATGGATATCACTCGACTTAACTCAAGCTAAATAAAAAAACATGTATGAATTGGTGCAAAAAATGCTTAAAAAATTCAACCGAGGTCGAGCAAAATCCGTGTACGATATCGTTACAGGTGACGAAAGTTTCATTTATTGTAACAGCCAAAAAGCGAGCGACAATCTGCTTAATGGGTCTTCATAGACGAGAAGAAACCCATGAAAGTGAGATGCGAATGAAGCTCTGGCAAAAAAATAATGGCTTCTTTTCTCGAACGCACCCGCCATCTTGTTACTATTCCACTAGTGCTGAATGGTATACAACCATTTATTTGCCAACTGTGTTCTAAAAAGTGCGCGACAAACGACCAAGAGGATGAATCAGTCTGCATCAAGATAATGCACCATCACACAACGCATCTCAAACATCAAGAGTATTTAGCCGCTTCACGAACGGAATCGACGACTCCTCTGCCTTATTGTTCCGACCTGGCACATCGTGACTTCTTTTTATTCCCATACATAAAAGACAAAATGCTTGGATTGAAATTTAGTACCCTGGAAGCGATTGTAGAAGCCTACGAAAACTTCTGTCTGAGGGGAATGAAAAACAATAGGCCCAATATTTTGAGGACACGTTCCACCGAATGCAGAAGTGTATAGATAGTAAAGGCGAATACTTTGAAAAATAATTAAAAAATTGGTTAAATAATTGATTTGTTCTGTAACATCCGCAAAATTTTTAAAGCAACCTACGTAAATATCACGTCTGGTCAGATTTTAATTATTTCAAATAATCCAAAATTTCAATGTATTCGTGAAGAAAATAAACATACAAAAAAATAAAAATTTATGCACTGTAGTCTCAAGGACCAAAAGTGCAAAAATATTCCAATCATATAGTAATATTTGTTAAGTTTATACCTCTGTAAAGTTCATTAAAATTTCATCAACTTGTCAAGATGATAATCGAACAATATATAAAAATACAAAACGATATTGACCTAGAGCCACTTGGAAGTGAAATCTTGTTCGGCCTGCATTCATAAATCCTTATCGCAACCAAATTGATTTTTCAGAAATCAATATTTTACATTTTACTGATGCAACCTAGCGTTGAACTAAACGTTTTGTTTGCTAAACCGATAAATTATGTTCCGTATTAATATCACTATTATGAAGAAAGTGCGTAATATTAATATATATAATATGTTCCTTTGTACAAAATTTGTTCCTTTTTTTTTTTTTATTATTAAACACCCATAATAGCAAAGACATTTAGTATATTACAATCTGGTCAGCAATGACCATAGCAATTTAATTCTGTCCTAATCTAATATAGTGAAACTTTACAGAAATCATCAGCTTTCCTTATTCTTACATATATTGCACTAAGATTAATGTGCACACACAAGCTCTGCTTTTGCACTAAAAACACTAAACGTTTTCTTTGCTAAACCGTATTGTCAAATTATGTTCAACATTGACATGATGATATCACTATTATGAACTTCTTGAAAGTGCGTAACATTCCATTTCCACCTAGGAGGTAAAATATGTACCTTTGTTCTAATAATTTGTTCCTTTCGGTAATTTTAGTATTATTCAACGTTTTTTTTTTTCAATTTCCATTCAAAACTGATTTATAGAAATATGAAGTTGGTGTAAAATTCAACACCAGATTTTTTCACTTGAACAAATACTCCCTAATTGAATAAATCCAGTAAATAAAAGCAATTTCTGATTCAGAAAAAAATTATGTATTTGAAGCTTGAATGCTATATACACCCACTATAGATTTTTAGCAGATTTCTTGTAAGTAGTTCTCTAACTTCTATGGAAAAAATACATTTATTTGCTTATAAAAATTGGTAGTGGTTATTAATATTTATTATCTGCTGCATGAAGAACTTGATCACGTTTAAACTTTAGAAAACTAAAGTTTCTTCTCAGTTTCCGAGCTAGAATCACTTCTCTTGAAAACTATATAATACGAATTCCTAGACATTCCTTCCTTGCTTAGTATAAGATTGTTCACTTGATTGGATAAGATGAAAAAAGACTGTGGTCATTACAATAGAGGGATATTTTTAACCGCTTGTACTTTAAATAGTAATAGAACTGTACTTCAGTATAATATCTCAAATATTTTATATATTGGAAAAAGAAACTTTCTAACTTGACCATTTAAAATTAAAATGCTGTTTTGTACACCAAGAAGTATTTCTACGTTTAAATTTTACGCAAACTTAAGTTTAAAATGAATGGCAACATCCCGTGATTAACGTCGAAATTTTCTTCCAAATTAATGGTATATGAATGAGTGTAAATGTAATATATTAAACAAAATATCTACGACCATATGGTCAACGCACTTTCAAACATTCTAAACAACGAATGACGTAATACGTGAAAGAATGAAAAAAATAGGAAGCTGTATCTCTTATGACGCAAAACAAAAGTATAATATATCAATATACATGAAGTAACTGATAAAATAAATTAATTCGATAAATCATTTGTATGCATTTGTCTTTGAAAAACATTACCCGTACGTAGTAATAATAATAATACTTTTCAAAAACAAATCGAAATGATGTATGATTATATTTTTTTCAAATTAATGAACTATATATAGTACTATTGATTATTTGACATTGTATATTAAATTAAATAATTAACAACGTCAATATATATATATATATAAAATGTATGTAATGTTTATATATATATATATATATATATATATAATAATATTATATAATAAAATTTAAGTAAAGCAATACCTTCTTAATACAGACTAATGCCCATTTTAGTTAGTACTAATCATATCTAAAGATAGAATTTCAAACAACATATATATTTTGTTTCTTTCTAGAACATTTTTTTGTATGATTTTCACAATTGTGAGGCATCTACTTCACCAATTCATTGAGCCTTAATTTTCAAAAATGTGCTGGATGTACTTTTAAACAAATTTATTCCATATTTAGTAAGTGGAAGTGAAGAGATCGTCTAGACAATTTTGAGGAGTGAGATTCCTCGAAGGTTAGAGAGCGGAAGATATGGAATTCCGACAGGGCGACATCAGGAGAATAAGGCCGACGTAGACCCCTCACCGAGTTCTTGTTAATGTTAATAGTATGAAATATGAAGTCGAGCGTTATCATACTGCAAAATGACTTAAACTTCGGTCTTTCTTCTTGAATTACGGCTTCAATTCGATGAAGTTGTTTACAGTAAATCTCAACAGTTACAGTTTTTAGGAAGCCCTACCAGATATACATTAGCTTACGCATACTACTAGTATTTCATTAAACTATATATGATTCAAGAACACTATAATTTGTACACGTATCATCCAGCATAATAATTAAATCTGGAACACTACAAACAAATTTTAAAAAATAATACATATGTTTTGAATAACTAAGCTTCGGAAAATGAAAAATATTAATATTTAACCTAATTTACTTTAAAACACTCAATTTTGCGAGGATGCTATAAAAATGCATTTAATGTTTTGGTTTGCTCTACAAATTCGCCAAGTTTTATCGAAATTGTAATTTAGGGATTCCTCGATAAGGTTTTTCGCATTGCATTTTAATTAAATATGAATTAGACGTAAAGAATTTTTTACTTAATTGTATAATCTGGTAATATAGGGTATTACCAGATTATTTTGCTACGAATTCGTTTAAATTTCGTATAGTAATTGTTTGAAATTACTATTTATTTGTTTATTTGTTTACAATTGCATCAATATATTTTCAAATCATTTACTCCTAATAAATAAATTGTCTTACATTTTGTTTAAAATATGAGTAGCTAAAAATTCGGTTATTATGGACTTAGATTTACAAAACAACTTAAAAATCAAATTATAATAGCTTTCAGTCAAAAAACTACGTATTTTGTGTAACTTAATCGCTGCTGAAGTTCCGATGTACATATACATATATGTATGTATATATATATATATATATATGTGTGTGTATGTGTGTGTGTGTGTGTGTGCGCGCGTGTGTGAGTGTGTTTTTAAACATATTCTTGCAGAGAAAAGATGAAAAATATTGGTATTTAGGTTTCTACCGCGTAATATCTTCTTCTGAAGTAAGTCCGATCAACAGTCGCTCCAGAATATACGCTGGTACGATAATAACATTGAAACGTCCAGTAAATATCTGTTCGTATCAGAACCAAAGAACTACCACGCGGAAAAAAAAAAGAAATAATATGTACATATATATAATAAAATATGTTCCCTTGCAGTTAATAATTTGTTTCTTTTGTTAACTATAGCTCCATTCAACGTTGTTCACTTAATGGTGTTTGCATAATACCTTCATTACCGTTTTATCCTTATAATTATTTGCCCTCGTATTGTTACACCTATTAATCATGCTTCCTATTGCTCCTCTATGTATGTACATGCATCATCCAATGGTATTATGTAACATATAGTTAACTATTTATTATGAAGTATTTAATATTCATTTCATCATATCTTGTATACTAAAAGCTTTCTTTAAATCCTATTGTTCTCTTACGTTTAATTACTCCCGTAAATGCATTTTTTCAACAACTTTTCCATAAATGTTTGTGTTGTTTACATATATCATAATCGTGTTGTCCTTTCTCGTATTGCTGTAGTTGTGTTAGTTTATCAGTCTAGAACTTTGAAGTATTTAATATTCATTTCATCATATCTTGTATACTAAAAGCTTTCTTTAAATCCTATTGTTCCCTTACGTTTATTTACTCCCGTAAATGCATTTTCTCAACAGCTTTTCCATAAATGTTTGTGTTGTTTACATATATCATAATCGTGTTGTCCTTTCTCGTATTGCTGTAGTTGTGTTAGTTTATCAATCTAGAACTTTTAATTGTGATTGGTTCTTTCTGATTGTTACGCGTAATAATTTTTTCTTTCCATTTAGATGTTATCGTGATTATTGTGGTGTCGTGCAGGGTATGTAACCATGTCAATCTTTATGTACATTCCCGCCTATCGTTTAAGTCCTGTTTTATCAGGTTGCTTTTCTGAAGTATTATCTAGTTGGAATTTCGTTCACAGATCAATTTTGTATCTCGTTTGGTTAACTTCTTTCGCGAATTTGTTATCGTTATTGTTTTTTGTTTGTTTTAAGGTGTTAGTATTTCGTTTGTTATAGAAAGCGTGTTCTATTTAATTTCGCGGACATATGTGCATAACTTGTTTTTCGAATTTGAGTTCTGTCAAGCCATATAGATGTATTCCGCGAAGCTTACGTAAAGTATGTGCTTTGGTGTATTTTTCTAACAGAATAATTCGGTATCTGTAGCAATGTCTTTATGAACTGCAATCATTAAGTAGTACGTTTAAGTATTAAGTATTAATTATCGAAATTGGTTTTAAATGTGCATTACTGGATGGAAACAAACATTTTTCGGAAGACTTCTTTTGGGCTCTTCATATTGAAAGCGTGTCATTTATCCATCTCCATTTTGAGCACGTTTTACGGTTTTTCTAATGTCTTCCCTTGTTGTCGTTTTAGGAGTTTAAGTACTTATTCTGTAAGTACGAATTAATTTTGGTAGCAGATTTTAAGTACACGTTTCAAGTACCAGATCAAGAACGAATTTTAATATCTTCCATTAGGTTCATCTATCGTCTAATCCGATGAATTACATCTTGTGAGGCACTACTTGGCTTAGGCTGAGCCGTAGCTGGAATCAACGTCTTCATGGCAGAATCAGCAAAGTAAACTTTCGTAAATTTAGTAACCGGCAGTGAGCATATTTTTTTATTCCCTATTTAATTAATTTACTGCGTATTCAGAAAATAGTTTCTTTTCCTTTCTCGTTATCATTCACGACTAAAATTTTCTAGATTTTATTTTTTCTTTATTTAATCTTACAAAAATACATATTTGTGTTGAGTAAATTAAAACTAATTTAATAAATTCTCAAACTGTAAATATTTGTAAACGTATCCTCAGGAAAATTGCTGTTTTGTTTTGAATTAAGTGTGTTATAGAATCCCAAACTTTTGACTTGCCTTAGAATTAAGTGTGTTATAGAATTGCTTGCCTTAATATTCTTTTGAATTAAGTGTGTTATAGAATCTAGATAACCAAACTTTTGACTTGCCTTAATATTCTTCTTTTATTTCAAATTGAATTTTTTTTAATTAAAGTAAAATTGCGTTTTTCTATTTAAGTGTTTTCATTATCCTTTTTCATTGTATTGCTTATATTTTTGGGATGTTTGATACCTAAAACGGAGTACGAGATGCCCTGTTCTCCACAGCGACGTGTAAAATATACAGGATGTGGCTATATTAATTTAATAAGATGGCGGGCTTATTTTAGTTAACAACCGGCATGACTGTCTTCGACTGACAATGAGTAGACTGGCAAGTTGCACCCTGAATGAATAACGTCGAGTAATATGTCAACCATTGGCTTTTTTATTTTCTCTTTTTGTATTCCAAATTTTAAAATAAAGCGTGTCAATATATATATATATATATATATATATATATATATATATATATGTGTGTGTGTGTGTGTATATATAAGAATACGTTTTTTAATTTAAATTTCAAAACTATTTTAAAATTCGTGTATTATTTAAGCTCGTATTTATTAATCAACAATAAAAACAACAACGAAAAATATTTATAAAAGAAATATCTAATTTTAATGATGACCTTGTCCTCCAGAACTCTCACTACTATGTCCCCACTTTTTCTGATCTTCATCACCACCTTTCTTTCCGTATTTTTCTTCATGGTGCCAGTGGTCATCGTGCCCATCTTCCTTTTTATGGCCTCCTTCTTCGTGAAAATGATCGCCTTTCTCATGCTGTCCCTTTTTGCCGTAATGGTCTTCGTGGTGGTCACTTTTATGATGGCCACCCTTTTTGTGTCCACCTTTCTTGTATCCATCTTCATGATGAAATCCGCCGTGCTTTTCATGGTGGCCTTCATCATGGTCTTCATCGTAAAAGTGATTATCTTTTTTATATTCTTCTTTCTTATGAATATCGTGACCACCTTTGGTACTGTGTCCTTTCTCGTAACTGCCTTTCTCTCCATATTTGTGACCTTTTTCGCCTTTTTCACCTTTTTCATGTTCTCCGAAATACCCGTCATCATGGTGGTGGGATTTTTTGTGACCGCCATCTTCTCCATACTGTCCCTTCTCACCTTCTTTATCGTGATGCCCTTTTTCACCTTTTTCGTACTCATGGAAACCTTTATATCCTTTGTCACCTTTATCGCCTTTGCTACTGTGATGTTCGGCATGATGTTCACCACCACCGCCTTTCTTCCACTCTTCTTGGCCGTGGTCAGAAGCAGCTGCTTCTAAATCACGTCTTTCTCTTGTAATTTCGCGGGCATTCGTTAGACATATTACTACTAATACAAACGAAATAATAATACACGTTGCTTCCCTTCGAGACATTTTGTCTTAACTAAAGGTAAATCTAAAGAACACTGATATATCTTATTGCAGGCTTAGTATTTATAGGTAAGTGATAATATTGTTTATTTTTTATTTGGTCAATAGACTGTAACTCAAACATAATGTGGTTATGGCATAACTTTCACTGTATTATAATTGAGAAGCTTATTTAAATATAGAAATAATGTATTCAAAATTTAAGATATAACACATTATGATTAAATTGCATTATGTTTAAAATATGCATTTTAAATTAGCATGCTTACTAAGTAATTTTCTATTACTAAGGTCAAAAACATTATGCATAAATTAATCAACAAAAATGAGCATTGTGCAATAATTCATATAAAAAGCATAAAACTCAGTTTTGTAATAGTTGAGAGGGTATTCAGGCGCAGCCAATACTAGGTAACTTGGTTTGTGTAACAAACGCACGCACACTATTTTGTATTTTAGATGTATAGTTGAATTCCACAATTTCCTGTTACGTAACATCTTTCACAAAATATATGCCAATTCAAAAGTTTCTCGAAATAATCGGTTTTTATTAAATAATACATGTTAAGATAGACCAGATGATTCACTCAATATTTATATATCTGTCTAAATACTACAAATTTTAAATAACAATCTAATATTTAATTTTTACATTGTTATGTATGTACACGGCAAATTTTGTAATTTCCCTAAAAGCGTGTATGTAGGACGGTCCATATGTCAATAGTGTATTTACAAAAATACTCATAATGCTTTGAATATATATATATAAACATTAATTAATATAGTCAACTGTATTGTCAAATAAATATTTAAAGTTACATGTATCTTATTTCTAAGCAAAAATATACATCTTTTAGGCAAATGATTTCTAATTTATGTTCTATTATCTATATTATTTATTTTTAAATATTTTACTAATATTTTTGGTAATTTTAAGAGATTATAGCAATCGTTATTAGTAATTATTTAATGGAATTGAATATAATAAGAAAACAAACAAATATAAACATAGCTTATGGCTATTTATAACTAATAAGAAAAAGTTATTTAACTAAATATACAAAGTTTCAGTTTCAGTGCAGTAGTTCAGCCCTGAAGATGTCCCATACAAATGGGTACGAAACGTCGGAGATATACTAGTGACGCGGTTCCAGCCCGGAAACCCAGAAGCAGATAGCATGGACCACGACCGCGGAAGTCTACGTACCAAATCATATGTTATCCTCATTATGCTTAATTGTATATGTAGTAACACATTACGTGAAGATGTTAATATAACTTATCTCACTACACGTTTTGAGAAATTATCTGATACTCTTGATAAATTTCAAAATATTGTAACTGAAATTGAATTGTTAGAAACAATTGTTAGAATTGTTAGAACAAAAATGTTGAGATGAACATTTTGAATTTGAAGACACTTACTTGCAATTGATAAGCCGTTTTCCGCAAGTATTGAACATTACACGTGAAATACCCAGTAATATAAAATCTGAAATATATCAGCCATCAAACACAGTACGATTTCCAGAAATTAATATACCTACATTTTCTGGACGTAATGAAGAATGGATACCCTTTCACGACACATTTAATTCCTTAGCTCACATAGATGTTTCAATTTCAAGCATCCAAAAACTTCATTAATTAAAATCTGCTAATATATTACATTTACTATCAATTACTGAAGAGAATTACAAAATTTAGCCGTTAATTATACAACAACATACCAAATGAATTCACAATTTGCCTTTAGCACCAAACGAAAATCATAGGAAAATTAGGAAAATATTAAATAGGGTTCTTAAACACACATGAGCGCTTAAGTCAGTTAATCGTCCAACAGATCATTGACATGACTTATTGATTTACATTGTCACTAACAAAATAGATTCGACAACAATTAAACAAGGGAAAATAGTTTTCCTACATATGTAAACATTGCATCATTTTCACATTTAACTGACTTTTTAAACAAACGCTGTCGAATGTTAGTTCACATCAAACAGGTTCAAATATGTAAATAGCAAAATACGATGCCCATCTCATATGTTGCAACTTCAATCAAATGTTGCTCAAATTGTTTTAAAAATCATTCAATTTATCAATGTAACAACTTAATTAACGCACCTGTAAATAACAGGGCATCAAATTAAAGATTGTTTGAAAACCTCATATAAAGCATGTAATAAAAAGCATAACACTTTATTATATTTGTGTGATACAGTGGCGGCTGGTCAGGTGAGGCAGGTGAGGCAGTGCCTCACCATCTAAATCTTGGAATTATAACAAGAATAATATGTATACTTTTAAAATTCTTTATAAATTAATTATCATCTTTTATTCAGAATTTATCTTATAAACAATAAGAAAATAGTTTTAAATAAACCGGCATTACAAGCAAAGCACAAATTTATCATTTCATTTTAATTCCGTGCGAATGTACGAGCGCGTATACTTGCCCCGACCAACTTCATGCTTGATCTATGTATATCCCTACTAAACACGAATATTTGAGGCCCGGCCACTCATTGCCTCTCATTGAAAATTTATAACGCACTACAGCAGTCAAAAAATTCTGAATTTCTATGGAAATTACAGTAAAGTATTAGCTACATATTTAAGATAACAAAGAAGAAAAAATATTCAAAAAGTTAATAGATTTTTCTAACTTTATTGTGAGATTTTTGAATTTTTTAATAATATAGAAAGTATTATTAATAGGATAAATTAAGTATTTATTTAATGATATAAAGATGTCTAAAGGTTTACATTCTTCTTGTACAGTTTCTCAATATTTCCTCCACGCAAATAATATGTTTTAAGTTTTAACAGGAGTATTTTTATTGTTTCAAGTAGATATTCTTTAGATATCAATGTATGTATGTATGTATTATTTAGTCTGAAGCCAATTTGAACTGAGCCTCTCATCGAATCACAATCGCCGAACTACCGAATATACTCGAGGCTGACATTCTCGGCCCGAATCGCAAATTACAGCAGTTGGGGGAATAACAAAGTTAGGTTAAATATTTTAATATTTGTTTAGTGATATTTTCAGTGATTTAAAAATTGTGAATATGGATTTAGAAAATGTAAGAAATACACAAGACATTGTAGATTTTTTAATAAGAAATACGTTCGTTGTTCTATCGGTAGAAGATCAATTATATGTCAAAAACCTTCCAAGACCAAACCCTGATTTATCAAAATCTCTTACAATACACGGTAAGTCTATTGTTGTTGATTTATATATATACATATATATGTATATATTTGTTATATTATTAAATTTTATATTATAATGGGAATGTATTTATTTTTTATTTTTAAATCCTAGAAGATTGAGTTCTTATTTTTGATTAATGTTTTTAGAATTTGTTTGATTTTTTAGAATATTTATTTTCGTTTCACAAGGGTTTGCTTTGAAACTTCGTTTTCCCTTAAAAATCGAATGGGGCGCGATATAGGGCTCAGTTCACGTCTGGCAGCTCTGTTTGTACTGGAAGCCCTATATATATATAAATATATATAAACTGTTTTTATATGTAGTAGGTATATAGAGTTTATTAATCAATTGTAAACAATTTTGAATATTTATTATTCTATCTGCCTCACCATGTCAAATACTCACGAGCCGCCACTGGTGTGATAGCAATAAACCGCAAACATGATCATGGATCACCACCTGAAACTGTAATTATTAGCAGTCCTGTTGCCAATGATGGCCATAGTTACGACAAAACATTACTCTAAACATCTATGATTGCCATTAATGATATAAGAGGTCGTCAAGTCTAATTTCATAGGCAAATCATTAGCTGATAATCTAGGTATACAAAAGGAGTCGATTGATACTTCAGTGGTTGAAATTAGTCAAGCACTAGGATAACGTAACACGTAGTTTGTGGAAAAAGAAATATCTTCCCTTGATCACGATTCAATATCAATGCTACCATCTAAGGCAGATCTTTTAATCCCCACTTTCAAATGTGCAAGCATAAGTACTACGGAAAACTTGCATATTTTAAAGTCGGAATGTATCGATTTACCTTCGACGGTAGTAGTTAATGTCATGGCCAAGAGAAGACATTGCTTTTTAAACAGACTGTACATAGTAGATTGATGCAGATACAAGAAAATACCTGGAAGAACACCGTCATATAGTGCTTTTGAAAAGACTGTGCTGTTTAATTTACCTACGTTTACCAATGTGGACCAAATTCACATTACAAAATGAAACTTTTACTTTTTCGCCATAATATATATATTTATTTTATAATAAAACTCAAATTAATAAAAAAATAAGCTAGGAACTGGAGGCGTCTACACAAAAACATAAATAATGATGAGTGAATAATTAATTGTAACTATGCGAACAATTTTCAAAATTACATATTTAATTTATCATTTATTGTATATACCGAACTTCAACTTCGACCGACTTAATTCATTATGGAAAATACAAATGCTTTCAAAGTGAAACATTCATCTTATTTATTTTTTAAGGAAACTGAAATTAATAAAAAAATAAGTTAGGAACTAAAGGCAATTACAATTGCAAAATAATTTTTAGATTAAAGTAACGTAAAATAATGATGAGTGAATGTTTAATTCGCTATTCGAACAACTTTCAAAATTACATATTCAATTTATCATCTACTATAGACTCCGAACTTCAACTAACTATAGACAATGCTATAAAATTTTTAAACAAATTATGGC